>JAVKPL010001890.1:0-17600 GCA_032173675.1 Gastrolobium villosum | reverse complement strand
TCAAATAAACGATGACATTTTAGTCCTTTTTTTTAAATCAAATTTCTAGTTGTTCGCCTGCCTTTTCTGTTTTGTCTTTCCGAACTATTTGCGCTTCCTTATTCATACACGATAGTCGTCTTCGTCTTCATCTTGTCTCCCACATCGTTGTTTCTTTTTGCCCTTCCTTATTTACGCCTAGGGCTTTTGTTTGAATCATCTTCATCTTCATCTCTCTGATGCGTAAAATTATGTTGTTGCTCCGTACCTGAATTTCAATTATTTCGATATATAATCTTTTGGGGAGATTTGTGATTTGGGTGGTTGCTATAATTTACAATGTTTTTCTTATTTTCTACATTCATGCGGATCTATGTTGATTGAGTTGATATTGGACCATAGATGTAAGTGCATAGTAGTTTAGATATGTCGTGTCGTGTGAATGATGATCCTTTGATATGTAACTGAATTCTAAGCAACAAGTGTAGGCAACCTCTGTTTCAAAACAGCATGATGTGAGCTTGAAAAAAACTCCTTGAATGTTCGCATTATTTTACTTTGTCTTGTTTTGCCATTGACGTGTTATTGTAGTACTGCTACACCTACCTAGTATTAGTTAATCATTTTAGAAATAGAAAGAAAAAGCAATCTCATCCACATGCTCCCAACTCTCTCAAATTTAATTCTTTTTGTGAGAAATAAAAAAAAAAATGAATGAAGCTATTCTTGTTGTCGTTACTGTTGTAATTGGTAAAAAGCATTGCAGCAAACACAGCATAGCACCGGAGCAAGTTTACTCAAAACAACACTTTCTAGACACAAACTTTAGCTTCATTGAAGAAAGTGAAGATGATCACCCCAATTAACTCAATTGCAACTTGGGAAAGTTCAGCCTGTCACCTACCCTGCTCTGTTCCAAGTGTCTGGCTGCCAAAATCCCGAATTAGTTTTGACTGCTTTTTCCCAACCTATAACACGCAAAATCAACATATTCAATTTATATAATATTTCATAGCATATATTCCCCTATATTGTCACCAAACATCAGAAAACAAAAACTTGTTTCTAAATTCTAAAGCCAGTGTCAGAACAGAATTTGAATGGTACGCAAGCAAAAAGTTGGAGCAGAGCTATCTCTATTCCAAATTTGATGCTGACATAGTTAAATCCCATGATGCAATTGAGTTGAATTGAACCTAAGTTGGATTAGAGCTATCTCTATTGCATTTGGTTAGCCAAGTCAACGTTGCATCTTCATCATTAATCTTGCTTTATTTTTTTATGCAGGATCCACTATGGTTACTATATAAGCTTTGAACCGTTGAGCATTATTCCTTCTTGTTCTCCACTCTCTTCCTCTCTTGTTTGAATTCACAAACAAGAAACTAAATATACAGACTCATGCTTTTGTTCTTCTTTTTCTCCATCTGTGTTTATATGAAGATTTTACTCTCTCTTTTTTTGTAGAGTAGTTTCTTGCTTTTTTATCACAAAGAACAAGTATAATCTCAGTTTTTTCTATTTTGTTCTTAATACAAACAGGAAACTAAATATATAGACTCATGATTCCTTTCTTTTTTCGTCTTTACAGGCTATTGATGGAACACTCCCAAATAACAACTATTGAAGACATGAGTGAAAGTGTAGTATCTTTAGATGACATTGTTGAATTGGAGAATGAGAGTGATGAGATAAGCGGAGATGGTCAGGGTGAAATTAGGAATCAAGACAAAGATGGTGATTGTACGCAAGACAATTGCCAAGAAATTATGGGAGATGAAAGTGAGTTTAATGAGCCTCCTATACTCGGTAGAGTTTTTGAGACAGCTGAAGAAGCCTACGATTTTTATAATGATTTTGCAAAAGTTAAAGGGTTCAGAATACGTAAGCGTTACTTTAACAGGAGTAGAAGAACACAACAATCATGTTTGTGGAATTATGTGTGCTCAAAGCAAGGTGTCAAGAATCTAAATGAAAAAAGAGTTGATTTTAATAATGTCAAAAGGCGAAGGGATACAAGGACTGATTGTTTGGCGATGTTCCAAATAAAGTTGGTGAATGGATTATGGAAAGTAGAGAAGTTCAATGATTCACATAATCATCCATTGATTAACACACCATCAAAGGTGAACAAGTTTCCTTCTCATAATGATTTACATCGCTCTGATTTTACTAAATACATTGTTTCTAAACTTTATGAGGAGGGTTTAACGTCTTCAAAAATCTCAAAGGTGGTGAATGCTATGAATAAAGAAGTTAACATCACTCCGGGTCAAATTAGCACTAGGCGTAAATAAGGAAGGGCAAAAAGAAACAGCGATGTGAGAGACAAGATGAAGACGAAGACGACTATCGTGTATGAATAAGGAAGCGCACATAGTTCGGAAAGATGAAACAGAAAAGGCAGGAGAACAACAAGAAATTTGATTTTTTTTTTTAAAAGGACTAAAACGTCGTCGTTTACTTGAACAACAGAGATCCTTACCTGAAGTTACTGTAGATACTTTAATCCCTTAAAAGTATCATATAAAGCTATCAAACCAGCCCGAACAATTTAGCTCTAACTTATGTGAGTTAAGCCCAAAAAACTCGCAGGGCCATAAAGCCAATAATAATATAATTCTACTTGTGCCAAAATTCCTATGGATTAAGGTTAATTGCGTATCTTTTAAAAATTTATTATTATTTTTAAAAAAAAATGATAGTTGATTTTTATTAAGCTTTTTGTAATTTTCCAAATTCAAGCAATAACTTATACCAAATTCCATCTTGGTTTCCCAACGAATTTAATTTTTATTAACCTAAAAGCAGAAGGTTGAAGGCCAAGGGACATGAACAGTAATAGCCATTGCTGAATTTTCTGCCATCAAAGGCACCTCTTTGAATGCTTTCGGCTTTTCCTTTGAAAGATTTTCTTGCATTTTTTATTTCTTTTAAATAACTTGCATTTTGGAGAGAATGAGAAATGACCGGGATGGAAAGGGGAAGTTTAACCTCAACTACCCATTTCCCTTAGGAATGTTCAAAATACCCAACAACAAAAAAAAAAAAAACTGAATTGTTTTATGAACCACACTGAACTGAACCAAAAAAAACTGATCTTTTCAAATAGTTCTTGAACTTGAACCGATCTTAACTTTTTAAAACAATTGAGATATGATCCAATTTAAAACTAGTTTGTAAACGGTTCGAACCCAATCAATTACGCATTATATAACAGTATCTCAGTAAATCAGTTTTTCACTCTTATTTTTTTTTTCTTCCCGTGAAATCTTCTCAAGAAATGTTCCTATACAGCTCTATTTCAATCTCTGTTGTTTGAAGCTTGTGGATGAACAAGGAACCTGTGAACAGCACCATGGGGCTTCTGTTGACCGGAAACTGCCACTTGTGCCAGGCAGCGATTGAGACGCTCCGTGGCGGCACCTTGAGACCCATATCGGAGCTTCATGGCCTAGACGCTCCCACTCCCATCGCATCCGAATGGGAAGTAACTTGCACCCACATGTGGAGGGCTTGAGATCCGAACCCAATTTTGCGGTTCTCAAGGTCACAAACTAATAATTCTGCTTTCAGCGGGAGACGCAAACGGCCTATCTTAATCTCTAGTTGACGCCAAGTTTCACAAGGGGGAGACACGCATGCTTCCTTTTTTTTTTTAGTTTTTTTTCATTGTTGAACGCTTTGTTTTGAGAAGAGGGCTTTCCTGGAATTAAATTGTCGTTGAGATGTTGAGATGTTGATTTGGGTTGAACCGGTTCTGAACTGGTTTCGAACCAGTTTTAAACCAAATTGAACCAATTCAAGTTAAAAAAAAGAACCGAACCGAATTAAAATGGTTTGGTTTGATTCTCTAAAACATCCGGTTCGATTCGATCCATGCTCATCCCTAGTTTCCCACACTAATGCAGTATTCATCTAGTGCAAGCCAAAGTAAAACATTACAAGACAAATGAATTCAGCTAAGCACAGTACCAAATTGTGCTCCCAATTAATCAAATACTGATAAGAATGTTTCAACTTTCAACAGATAATTTGATTGAGCGTTACACCAGCCAATATACGGCAGCCTCTTGAGAAGCAATGCGAAATGAACAAAATAGCATTGCAAACAAATGTAGTCTACTTTATTTGCCAAAAATACAGTACTAACTGCACGGCAGAACTAAATGTTTTATAATTAAATCTCTGGAACTTCAAACGCACACTGCCAAATTGAATGTATGAAAATATAATCACTGTGCAGTGGATTCTTTCAGATATGCAATAAGATCAGCACGTTCCTGGGGCTTCTTAAGACCAGGAAATACCATCTTTGTCCCGGGAATATACTGCATAAAAGCATAACACAACATGCAGATCAGTGACATATTGCCGCGGAAAGATTCTCAATGCCCCCTTGCAATATTAGCCTACTACCATACTATTTAAAAGTGCACTACCCCGTCTACAGTAGAAAAATTAAATCCCATAATAGAAAATTATATAAAATAGGGTGTACATGATGATTACTATTTTACCATTTATTTCCAAGAGAATATTGGTCAAGTATACCTCATACTCGAATAATCAGTGATTAATAGCCATTCAATATAGAAATACTAGTTTATATTGTACCTTTTTGGGGTTAAGCAAGTAATCGTACAAAGTCTTTTCCTCCCAAGTCACAGCCATGTTCTTGTTAGCAGCAGAATAGGAGTATCCGGGAGTAGTGCCCGATTGCCTTCCAAACAAACCATTCAGATTGGGTCCTGAGATTGTCAACAAGGAAAATATTTTAGTCTTCAGAATCGATAACAATATTATTCAAGGAGGTGAATAGCTGATACAGGCAACAAAATAATAATAACAACAAAATTATATAACTGCTGCAGCAGAGTATGATCATATGGGCATCAGAATAATGAAAGGGGTAAAACCATGTTATTAGGACAAGCACACAATGTATAATTTAGTTACAAAGTACAATTAGCTATGGTTACTAAATTAATCACATTGTTAAATAAGCACAATTCACAAGCACTGAAAATTGGAAATCAATGTATTAACAATATTGTCCTTGCAAATGCTCTTTCATTTTCTTTTTTGCAAAAAAAAATGAAAAATTATAATAGTAAATCACCTAAAGGTCCTACACTACCCATTGCAATCGAAATTGTTAAAATAATAATTCCAAAAATTTTAATATAATAGTAAAAGCTACAGTATGAACCAGAGAAATTCTTTGAGGAATGCAAATCAATCTCTGACATGTTAAAAGTTGTACAAATGGAGATATTTGTACTTTTAACACGGCCAACATAACTATACACATATCAAAGGTCGATTTACATGCCCAAGGTAGGAAGTTCCCATCCAAGAATTTCTCCATGAACCAAAATACACGTTTTATCTTGCCATCGGTTAACAAGGTTAACAGAGTATATCTTATGTCCTAATTTCTTGTTCTAACAGGTATTAAATCCTTAAATTGATAAGATTCTCTCATTTCAAACCAACTAGGGATTGTTTCAAGGATGAACAATTCTCTTTGTCCAAAAATTATCACATGAAAGAACAAGAACAAAGTAACAGGAAGTTTAAACTTCAGTTCCTAAGCTTCAGAAATAGGTATCTCCCCCAGATATCTACAACAACATAAGTGTATCATAGATGCAGTCCATTTCCAAATCAAACGAAATCCTACAATCGACCGCATCCGATCTTAAATTTTAAGTAGAACTGAATAATTACTTTTTGAGGATCCAGTGGTATTATCGAACTGAAACTGCTACTTACATAAGTTTCACGCACAATCTGCTCTTGCAAAGTTTCAACCAACTTCTCCACAGTTAAACCGAAATTATGACAAGAGGACAATTGATAGAATAGAAACAAACAATAAAATGATATTTAGGGAGATTATTCAGAAGAAATAAACAATTTGTGCACCAATAAAGGCACAATAACAATTACAAGATAAAAACACAAATTACATAACGCATGAAGAGAGAAGAATAAGGCTAATGTAAAGCTACCACTCAAATTTATAGATCCAAGCATTATTTTGCTTAAATTCAACAAATAAGATAGAGATCCAAAGAAGATTCAAACCGAAAAAAAAAAAAAAAAAACTCGGTTGAAAAAAGAGAGTGTATATATATAATAGGGAAAGGGAAAGGGAAAGCTGACCTTGCTTATGGCCTGCACCTTTTTCAACGGTGTGGCACTGAGCACACTTGGTTCTAAAGATTTTCTCCCCGGACTTGGCATCGCCGGGAGGTGCCTGATCGAACGACGCCATTCGTGAACGGTGATTGTTTCTCGCGAGAGAAAAAGAAGTTACGGGAAAGCGAGCGAGTAATTGGGAGAATTGCGTGGAAAAACCGGTTAAGAACGAATTGTAAAGAATATATATATAGGTGTCTGTGAGGGTGGGAAAGTGGAACGCGTTCGCCACGGTGTTATTAAGCCAACCCTAACTTTTTTTCGTTGACGTGGACCGTTTATGGCGCTCCAATTCTTTAATGACCAGTGGCGTTAGCGTGAGGCGAAGGTCAAGTTTGGCATGCGTCATGTGATTTGGGCGAATATATATTATTGATTTTGTGTAGGCAT
Source organism: Gastrolobium villosum (assembly GCA_032173675.1). NCBI lineage: Eukaryota > Viridiplantae > Streptophyta > Magnoliopsida > Fabales > Fabaceae > Gastrolobium > Gastrolobium villosum. The sequence continues at coordinate 11,024 of JAVKPL010001890.1, read as the reverse complement.
TTTAATTGTACACGTGAAAGTTAACATCAGCATTGCCTTTGGTTGAAAAGGCCAAAAGAAGAAACCAAAGCTAATTATACAACTATGTCGATAGAAACTGGGTGATATTCTTGATTAAATAATAGTGTGATTGAGATCATCATTGAATTAAGGGAAAAAAAGAGTGTACTTTATGAGCAAAGTTACTAACTGTGCACCCGGATGACAAAAGGTTTGGTGGGATTGAGATGAGAGAAAAAGAGAAAAAATTGAGAAGAGAGGAGAGAGAAAAAAAAATTTAATCCAAGTGTCAAGTTTTAAGTGAAAAAATTCCGGGATATAATGGGAGATTTTTTTCTTGGATAAATTATTAAAAGGTGTTTGGTAAGTCATAATCATTTTATATGGAAAAGCAAATGATGAAAACAATTTTTTCTTAACCATGCTTTTATTTCACCTCCCGCCAAATATCCAAACATAGGCAAATAATTTTCTCCATCCCATTTTCCAAGGAAATTTTTTTTTTCACCCCTACCAAACACCCACTTACATTCTTTCGGCAGTTTTTGAGTATATATTTTTGGAAATATATAATTATAATATTAAACTTATATTTTTTTTTCACTTTTCATGTTAGCAGAAGAGAGAGAAAAAAGTATAACTTTAATATGATAATTATACATTACCAGAAATACATAGTTAAAAGGGAAAAGTTCAAAAAAAAACCTCTTTTTTTTTTTGGAAATACATCAGAAAATAAAAGACAAAACAAAAAATAAAACTAGGCAAATCTGGGGTAGGCTACCCCCCTCTGATCATTACGAACCAGTAAACTACATCCCATCGGTGGATTAGTAAACGTCTGCAGTTCCCCTTCAAGCATGCTATGATTTTTCGCAAGCCAATCAGCAACTTGGTTACCTTCCCTCAAAACATGTTGAACTCGGACCAACCAAGGCCAACTAAGAAGCTCCTTAATTTTTTGAACTAAAAGCAACAAAGGATGCCCTTCTTCACAATTCTGAAACAATTGCAAAGTATCTATAGAGTCCCCTTCAAGATAAATATTTTTGTAACCACTCTCCCAAGCCAACTGAAGACCTATATAAGCACCCTAGAGTTCATCCCGAAGAACAGTACCATACCCTAACCCCTTAGAAAAACCGCCAAGCCAAACTCCATCACTATTTCTAATCACTCCTCCGCAAGAAGATCTTCCTCCCTTACTGTTTTTTGCACCATCTATATTTATCTTGACCCAATCATGAGGAGGTGGTTCCCACATTATCGTACGCTTAGGAACCCGAAAGGAACTTAGCCCCCCATTAAGCAAGACTAACTTAGAATCAACAACACTTTGCACATAGCACCGCACCTTGGATATGATGACAGCAGCAGAAACCTTCTTGTCTTGAAAAACAAAAAGGTTACGGTCCTTCCAAATATGCCAAGCAACGACACCAAACACCAAAGGCCACTCATAGTCATTCGAACAACCTGCATTACCAGAAAGATTCCATGACAACCATTGAAACAGATCAGAAGATAAAAAATTGCCCCATTGTTGAGTATGAACAAACGCTTTCCAAATCTGCAACACCATAGGACAATTCCTAATTGCATGCAACACATCTTCACGATGCATCTCACACCGAGGACATATGTCAGAATCAGCCATATGCCTATCAACTCTCATAGCATTTGTCATTAATCTATTACCCATCATCAACCAAAGAAAAGTCTTGATACGAGGAGGTCCATCCCATCTCCAAACTCTACTCCACTGCTGCCCATGATTATCAACTTGAGAGTTTGAGAGAGAATCATAAGCACTCTTAACAGAAAAACAACTGTCACCCGTCTCATTCCATATAACTCTATCGTCATGATCAATAGAATTTGAGACCATAATATCAGCAATGCGATGGTTAACCTCCATAGGAAGTAAGTGCGCAAAAGTATCCCAATTCCAACCTCCTCCTGGGGACACAAAACTAGCTACCATAAGGTTACTTTCTTCTTGACTAATCGATCTATTAGCCAACTCCTCAAGCGGACCAAAACTAGGAACCCAACAATCAGACCAGAATTTAACCTTCTTCCCATTTCCTATATGAATTGAAGAACGATCTACAATGTTGCCCCACACCTTTACAATCCCCTTCCATAGGTTAGAAGTTTGTTGCGGCTTTGGAATCAGAGGAATCAAGTTATCTCCCATACTATACTTAGACCTAAGCACCCTAACCCAAAGAGATTCTTTATGCGTTAATAAGCCATGTCCAATTTTCATAAGGAATGCTTTATTAGTATCACGCATATTTCTCAACCCCAAACCCCCAAGCTCCTTAGGCTGACAAACACGGCTCCAGGCAACCAGATGAGGCCTTTTATTTTCTGTAGAAGAACCCCAAACAAAGTTTCTAGTTATCTTGTCAATCTCCTCACAAGTGGACACCGGAAAAAGATTAGTTTGCATGGCGTACATGGGGATGGTTGTAATAACAGCTTTTGCAAGAGTCACCCTACCTGCCATTGAAGACAAAGATACAATAACACCCTTCATTAATTCACCTAGAATTACGTAAACACCCTTCATTAATCAAAACGACGTAGTTTTAGGGCTAGCTGGAGATAAACTATAGGAAACTCCTGTGAGAAATGTTTTTCCCTCTATATAAAAACCATCACTTAATAGATATTCACACGTGGGCAGATATACACATTGGGGTTTGCATCATGACATGTTTTTAGCCCATAAGGGTTTAGGCCCATTGTACTAAGCGGTTTTAGGCTCGCCTTGGGCGTTTAGCTATTTCTATTTATTTTTTATTATTCTTCCTTCTTTAACCAATGGTTCTTCTTTCTTCTCTGGCCTTTTTCTTTTTCAACTAACATCAAGTCAACAATGCTGCATCTGCTCTATATAGCCAGCAAGTGGTTACTCAATTGTTGGAGTCAGTGCTTGTAAAGCATTCCAAGTTATCACATTCGATCGTAGAGAGTTGGTCGTTAAGAGAATCACTGTAGGCAACTGAGGCAAGTAATTAGAAGCTAGGATCAGAGCGAAAAGTAACTTTTAAAAAACAATGATTATCGATAAGTGGTAAATTGACTTTCAGTTTACATTCAATGTCAGTAAATGTCACCTAAATTAAAAATCCTCAAGCAAAAAAAAATCTACATCATACATAGCTGGTAATCATTATTATCCCAGGATATTAATCAACATATTGCTCGGAGTATCTTTGTGGCATAAGGTAACTTATATTGTTTAATTATGATAAGTAACTTATATTGTTTAATTATGATAATCACTTATTTTAGATGCTATTTAGATGTTTTATAATTTTTATCATAATTATGTTATTTTAAAATTTTGATATATTCTTTACTTTTATGAATCTTATTCATCAAACGCCCACCTTTATTTATTTTTGAGAAATTAGCATCTAATTAAGAATTTACGTTTAATAATGATTTTATTACTTTTAGGTTATAAATATTCTTTAAGTACGTCATGTACCGAAATTTTGGATATGAATTAAATAACATTATTGCTTATTCTTCAAGCTACTTGTGAAGTTTAATCGTGTGTTAAACATTGCTTCCCAGTCCCTTCGTTGCGCCACCACGTTATTAAATGTTTTGTCAAACTTCTATGTTGGTCAAATAAGAAAATAATTGGAAAAGAGAATCGAATTGAAATTCTAATTACAGAAGTGTAGATATGGCTAGTTCAAATTTTCTGGAAAGAACGTAAAATGATACTGGATAGCAAGAGCAGCCCCTTTGTGAACATTCATTTTACATTTCTGGGACTAAGAATCTATTTGGTTTACCTTCTAAAAAAAGTTACTTTCATGTCCTGCTTATTTTAAAAGTATTTTTTTATAAAAGTCTTTTAAAACTATTTAATTTTTTTAAAAAAATTATTTTTTGAAAAAAAATAGCTTTTGAATTTTGCTTTTTTGAGAAAGTAAAGTAAGCTTTTGATTTTTTTATGACTTCTGCATTTTTTAAAAGCAGGTATCCAAACACATTTTATAATAGTAAGTGTTTTTTTTTTTTTTAAAGTAATTTTTGACTAAAAAAAACTCATCGACCCTAAATCAAAATCTTAACATATGTACAGTACTTTTTTTGCCCCTTCACCTTCCCTACATTCAAGATCGGTAACGCTAAGCAAAATACACAAAGTCCTATCCCCCTGCAGGCACGATCCAATGAAAAGATGCTGAGTAAGATATATCTGTGCATTTACCCTTTTGCCAACTGTTATGGGTACTAAAGTGACGTAAGAATTAGAGAAAGAAGAATAGGTAGGGTAGAGGAGAAAAGAAGAGGAAGAAGAGTTTTCTGAATTTGTATATCTCATTTATCATATTAGATCACACTTTATAACCATTGTTATCTGCATAAAGGGTAATACTGGAAATAGGGAAAGGATGCAATGTTTATTTAGCTATTGGGCTGCTAAACCTAGCCCATTACATAATCCCTAAAGCGAATTGGGTTGGATCTCTTCCTTGGCGGATTGGGCTGCATCTGTTGGGCCGCAACATCACTCTCCCCTTCAGATTTGGGCTTGTCCTCAAGCCCATCAGCGCGCCTCTGGAAAACGTGGCTGGGAAGATCACGCGGTAGACCAGAAACCGGAAGTGGGTCAACTCTTGGCGTGGAAAATTGCACCCCATTTAATGCTGGCAGAACTGTCGGCAGAGGCGTGAGGGAAGTGGAACGCGACAGGGACGCGTGGCTCGAGGTGGCAGGCGTGACAAGCGACGGGTCCAGAAATTGGCCAGCTGGTGACGTGGTCGCGTGGGCCGAGGTGACAGGTGTGGCAGACGCGTGGCTCGAGGTGCTCGAGGTGACCAGTGTGGCAGTCGCGTGGCTCGATGTGTCAGGCGTGGCATCCGAAGGGTCTAGAAATGGGCCAGCTGATGGTCTGGAAAGTTGGTCCCCATTTAATGCTGGCAGGGAGTTAGGTGGGGTTAGATAACCCTTACCCTGAATCCTCTCTCCTTCATTTGAAACAATCTCAAAACTGGTGTCTTGTGGAGTTCTCTCCCTCTCTGTACCCTTGTTGTTTCTCTCGCGTGCCCTCATGTCTTCAACCTTGTTGTTCCAGACGGATCTAGCTTTGTTCATCTGTCTGTCTCCTCTTCGCTTAGTCTGAAACCGTTCCTCTGTTGCCACCGCCGTATCCTCCTGCAAAATCTTCTCTTTATCTTCCCATGTTGAATCTTCCAGAGCCAAACCAGTCCATTGGACTAACACTTGAGGAACTAATCCTCCGTTCCGCCAGATCTCTCTAGACCCTACAAAAGCACATGGAGTGTGAACTGGAGAGGCCTCATCGGTAGTAGCAGGTAAAGGGTGAACCTTGAATGGTTGACCTGCGCGATACGGTCGCAATAAAGACACGTGGAAGATCGGGTGTATGCGAGATGATGTTGGCAGTTGTAGCCGGTAAGCCACCTGACCGATGCGTTCGGTGACGGCAAATGGTCCATAAAAGCGCAAGGCGAGCTTCTGGGAAGACCTGCGAGCCACCGAGATCTGACGGTAAGGTTGGAGCCTGACTAGAACGAGATCCCCAACGGTAAAAGTCCAATCCTTTCTTTTTTTATCAGCTTGCGCTTTCATTGTTTGTTGAGCGCGAAATAACCGTGTTTTTAATGTGCTCATGATGGTGGTCCTGGTGGCGAGAGTGGTATCCACTGCCTCGTTAGAAGACGACCCCAAGCAGAAGGCCAGTAGATTCGGTGGATTCTTTCCAAACATGGCATAATAAGGAGTGGTACCCGTGGCCGAATGGAACGAAGTATTGTAGTGGTACTCCGCAAAGCTCAGAAATTTCGACCATGTCTTTGGGTGATCATGTGCGAAAGCACGAAGGTAATTTTCCACGCACCTATTTACCCTTTCTGTCTGGCCATCTGATTGTGGATGATAGCTAGAACTGTAACTCAATTTTGTGCCCTGTAGCTTAAAGATTGAACGCCAAAAATCACTCAAGAAGATAGGGTCGCGGTCCGAGACTATTGACTCTGGAAGGCCGTGAATCTTACCAACAAAGTCCCAGAAGATTTGAGCAATGAGTGTGGCGGAGTAGCTGGGTGGTAAAGGTGCGAAATGAGCTGCCTTTGAGAAGCGGTCCACCACGACTAACACGCCAGTGAACCCAGAGGACAAAGGCAAATGGGTGATGAAATCCATTGTCACATGTGTCCACAAGGTCTCTGGTATTGGCAAAGGCTGTAACAATCCCAAAGGTAAGTGATTTGGGGCCTTCAATTTCTGACAAATTTCGCATTTTTGGACAAAATTTTTGACATCATGTCGCAACCCTTTCCAGATAAAATTCCTTTGAATCCGATGAATGGTAGCTTGTATGCCGGAATGACCCCCTTGGACGGACGTGTGCGCATCATGTAAGATGTGGTCACGCAGCGGTGATGAAGCTGGAACGAAAATACGAGACTTGAAGAAGAGGAGTCCATTGCGCATCTGCCATTCCTTTACATTACCAGGATTTGTACTGAGCTCTTGTAATATTTGTGTAGAGTAGGGATCTGTAGTGTACCCGGACTGTAACAACTTAGTATAATTGAGCTCTGGGCCAGAAATGGCCATGACTTGTGATGTGGGGATCGGGTTACCTGTGTCAGGTAGCCTGGACAGACTATCGGCCACAATGTTGGTCTTCCCCGTTTTGTATGTGATGGTGTAGTTAAAACCCAATAGTTTGGAAAGGAATTGCTGCTGCTCAGGAGTTTGGACAACTTGATTCATCATGTTGTGCAAACTTTTGTGATCTGTTCTGATGGTGAAGGCAGATCCGAGCAAGTATTGACGCCATTTGCTAACGGCAGAGGTGATGGCAAACATCTCACGAACATAGACGGATTGCCTTTGCATTGCAGGCGATAATTTCCGACTATAGAACGCCAAAGGACGTTCCTTCTGGAGTAGTACGGCACCAATGCCCACTCCTGAAGCATCTGTCTCCACCACGAAGGGTTCTGTAAAATCCGGCAAAGCCAAAATGGGAGCAGTCATGAGCAACTGCTTAAGATGATTAAAAGCAATCGATGCTTCAGCTGTCCATACAAATTTGGATGTGGACAGAAGGTCCGTTAACGGCGCGGCCAAAGACGCGTACTGTTTAATGAACTTCCGATAATACCCAGAAAGTCCCAAGAATGCCCTAACTTGGGTCACAGTAGTAGGGGGTGGCCACTCCACTATGGCTTGCAATTTATCAGGATCAGGTGATACTCCCCTACCAGTAATGATGTGGCCCAAATAAGGAATTCGATGTTGAGCAAAAAAACATTTTTCGCGCTTGGCAAATAAAGAATGGGCCCGTAATGTACCCAATACTGTCTCCAAATGGCTAATATGTTGTTCCATGGAAGAACTATACACCAAAATATCATCAAAAAAAATAACCACAAATTTCCTTAAAAATTAGAGAAAGAAGAATAGGTAGGGTAGAGGAGAAAAGAAGAGGAAGAAGAGTTTTCTGAATTTGTATATCTCATTTATCATATTAGATCACACTTTATAACCATTGTTATCTGCATAAAGGGTAATACTGGAAATAGGGAAAGGATGCAATGTTTATTTAGCTATTGGGCTGCTAAACCTAGCCCATTACATAATCCCTAAAGCGAATTGGGTTGGATCTCTTCCTTGGCGGATTGGGCTGCATCTGTTGGGCCGCAACATCAACTCTCCAATTTGATATTCAAGTCCAACACGCATATGCTAGTAAAAGGACAAACTTTAATAATTTAGCTAGGGTAATATACGAAGAATGTGCCAGTGAGAGTGAATATTATACCTATATAATAATGTATGATGATTTCTGATAGCGAAAGATGCGCACTCCAGCTTGATAATTACAACCTCAATCGTAAATATAGACCTCCCCTCACTATCAATTAGCCACCATTCTCATTCAGCATATATATATATCAGAAAGGAATATTCTCATAATGTACCTCAATATCTAAAGATTAAAGTGGGTCGAAATACATTTTCTAAGTTTATGGCAGACAAAAACAAAACCAAAAACAAAAACAAGAGACTAGTTAAAACCATCAACGCCAATCAAGCCCTTCGGTAGGATATATTATGTTTTTCTTACAAATCCTAAGTGTTTTTTTGTGTGTGTGTGAAATTGTTAAATTGTATATATGTATTCTTCCTTAAATATTACTTCTCTAATGTAATATGAGAGAAATTCTCTCATGTTAAGAGACAAATGAAAGGAGCCCCATCAATTTTTAGAAAAAAAAAAAGAAACATATTTTTCAAAGTGAGAGTGACATAAGAGATCAATCTCATGTCACATAAAAGTATGATTTCCCATAATAATAATAATAATAATAATAATAATAATAATAATAATAATAGTAAAATGCCCCGATATCAAAACACACGCGCACATGACTTTCATTGAATGTTGAGAGGCTCTTTCTTTTCGTGGGGGATTGTATGTTGGGGCGTCACTATCTATAATCAGAAAATCGTCTTAACATTATAATTGTCTCATACGTTGAACTGCACACACGAAATTATGTCTCTGCGTGCGTCCACTAGTATAGACCACATGACTCTCTCTCTCTCTCTCAGCTACATATCAAATTGGTTTTGTTGTCCTAGTTTGGTTAATATACTCCATAACTTATACATCCAAAAGTCAGTGAAATACTAGAAGAGATAAAGACAAGGAGATCAGGAGCATTTATTGCGATAAGAATATATGGAAAAACGGGTACCTTGAGTAAAGAAATTTGATATAGATCCGAAACAGAAAAACAAACCATGCATATCACTTTAAAATTTAAATAAAGGGGAACGAACACGAGACATAACATAAATACACAAAAAAGTATACATAGTTCATCACGAAGAAGAGAGAAAGAAAAAAATGGCTACCATTCATTTTTTATGTATTATATGGGACAAAATTGAAACATATTTTCTTTAAATAAATAAAATTATACCTAATTAAATAAATTAAATATAGCATGTGAATTTGCGAACAGTTTCAAACTGACCGCAATTACCAAACACATTATCAAAGCTCCATATATGAGGGATATGATAAACCTATTGGACAATTAGGGTTGTGCTTTTATCTAATTAATTGATATAATAAATCGAAGTAGTTAAGTGTAATTATTGTACATATTGGCATATTCTTAAATGATGGAGAATATTACCCAAATTTGTCTTGCCAACGCAAAGCCGTAGGAATACTATTACCAGCAGTAAACTTCAACAACCTCTAAAATTAGTGATATTTGGTAACATAGATAAATTGACATAGTTAGTGCGTTTTTAGTAGCTCGGAATTTAGCACAGTTCGCATGATAGCTACGTATGTCTATTAGTGTTTTCGATCTGTTGTTTGTTTTTTGTACTCTTATCTCAATGAAGATAATTATTTTTGAGATAGAAAAGAGTAATTATTGTACATATTGACATATTCTCAAATGATTGGCAATATTACTCAAATATGTTTTCCTTTACACACAAACACAAAACAGTGGGAATCCAATTACCAGCAGTAAACTTCAACTATAACTTCTTAAATGAATGATGTTTGGCAACATATAAAAATTAACCTAATTAATTATTTTTTAGTATATGCAATGGTTCATAAAACAAAAGCCTTTCCCAGCTTAGATATATCAACATTCTGCAAACAACTTCTTAATTCTTTATTTTATTTTATTTTTCCTTTCCCAGCTCTTAACACGTCTTTTGGCCATTTGAGATAATCAGCTCAATAGTCATTACTTTTGGGCACTTTTTCAAAACTTTATTTTCAAATATTAGAACTTACATATGGTTAATGAAAAGCTAAAGAATCAAAAAATTAAAGAGATAAAAAAACGAACGCAAAAGCTTGCTTTAAACATTTGGGTTTCAAATTTAAGATTCAAATTCATGGATCCATGATGATAGTTATCGAAACACATTACTACCAAATTACCATATATACATTATGAATAATCTCTCACTCTTAATGGAGAGACTAATAATATCCAGTACTACAACACTTAATAGTCTATCTAATTAACAAGCTATGCTATTATATTATTACCACATACGAACACAGGTTGAGCTGTCCCTTGATTCCTCTGTGAATGTCCCAAACCTCAACCCACCATCCCATAACCTAACAACGTTCCCGTTAAGCGACGTTAAATCCTGGCACGTGTACCATCCATTCTCGTTCTCTCCCATCCTCATCGTCAACAACTTTTCCCAATTATCCCACCACTCAGATCTTCCTTCTTTCTCATCCCACACCTCCGTCACCGTTAACGTCTCGTCACTCTCGCATTCCTTGTCATCCTCGTAATACAAGGTAAACTTCCCCTTGGTCACACCGTCAACGTCGTCAGCGCCGCCGTTACCAACCACACACGCTGGCTCACGAACCGCATCATCAGGCTCCGATACCACCGGATCCGGGTCGGAAGTCTCGGATGTCGGGTCATCGGAAGGAGGGAGCAATTCGGATTTAGGGGCTCGAATCCTCCAGAAGGTGACGGCGAGGCGAGTCAATAAATTGTTTAAGAGCGTGAGGAAACCAAAGTTCAAGTAGTTGAAAGCTAGAGGCTCCAGAGGAGAATACTCCAAGATGTTCATTTTCTCTGTTTATGTGTCAATAATTGTTGGTGAAGTTGGATTGAATAATTTGGAAAATGGTAATGGGTAGTTTGAAGAAGGGAGGGGGGAGGAGAAAGAGTGAGTAATGAAGATTTTATGGGGAAGCGATGAAGGGATCTACATAAGATGCTCCGAATCAGACACCTAAGATGCCTCATCATTATGGTACATTCCATGTTTATACCCAACAATTGGCCGAAATATCAAAACAATAATAATAAAAATATAACAGCGCGATTATACTAAAAAAATAAAAAATATAACAGCGCGTGTGAGTTTAAGAATTGGTTTCACCTTCTCTCATTATTATATTGAAAATAGTATTTTTCAATATTATAGGATATAAT
>JAVKPL010001889.1:0-17362 GCA_032173675.1 Gastrolobium villosum | reverse complement strand
ATGGAGTCTTCAACCATGGGAGAGGCGCCAGGACTGTCCAGGGAGTTATATGATGGAGTCCTTGAACATGAATCCATGAGTGGATGTTCTTGGGTGTCTCCAGGAGGATGGTGATATTGTTTTACTTGCATGCCATATTATGTCATTTTGATACATTTTAGTGAGCCATGGAGTGGAGAGAGCCTCTAGCTCCATTGGTTTACTGAGATATATCCGTATATCTCACCCCGTGTTTGGGGGACCACATTTCAGGTCACTATGAGCCGGGAGGAGCTTCGGGCAAGAAGCCCGTGTAGTGGACGTTGGATGGGCATGCGGTGCATATGGATTGCATGGCTTTTTGGAGGAGTTTATGGAGTGCACATAGCATACCATTAGTATTTTGAGACTTAGGTCATGAACATATTGCATGATGTCATTTTCCATGCTTTTGTTAGTGTTCATGGTCATATGCTAAGTCTTGATATGTTTATTTATTCATGGCTTGGATAACTGTATATTTTGAGTGAGCATGGGACTTGTCCATTGCCACATTCATAGCCTTGAAGTCTTGATGTGTAATGATGTAAAAATGGTCCATATGTACATGTAAATGGCCATTATTTGAGAATGATGTAATTGATGTTAAACTTAAGGAAAATGCATGATGGAAGGGCCTAGAGCCAACATTAGGACATGATTATGTGTTATGTGGAGTACCAAGGGGTTAGGGATGGATTACACACCCTTTTTGGGGCTCAAAACAGCTGTAATCTGTCATTTTGCTGCATAGTAATCGATTACCCAAGCATGGTAATCGATTACCATGCAACAGGGGACGAAAAATTAGCTACTGTCTGCACTGGTAATCGATTACTGGCCTTTGGTAATCGATTACCATGTGTGGTAATCGATTACCAAGAGTTGGTAATCGATTACCAGAACAGAGGATTCAGAAAATTGGCTACTGCCTCATTTTTGACAGGTGGTAATCGATTACCACCCTCTGGTAATCGATTACCACAGTGTAATTTTCGAAAATTCAGTTTTTTCTAGACTAAAAGAAAGGGGCTTAACTTGACGGGTAGAACTCCAAATGATATGTGGTTTGAAACCACGCGTAGACAACGTAAAGGACTACAACTTGGTAAAAGATGAGAGTAAGATGGTGAGTTTAAATGAAATGAATAAAGAGAATGGTTTATGATGTTATAAAGTGTATGATTCCGCAAATGGCATTTACAATTATAGTGTGGTTTTAATTGATTACGGAAAATGTATTTATGAAAAAGAAAAGGAATATGTTAAAAGAAAAATTTGCCCGTAATTTAATTAATCTAATCACTGTGATTGTAACTGCGCTTAATATCATAATCAATGTTAACAATACCGGTGTACAACGGGCTGTTACATTTTATGGTATCAGAGCAGTTTTGTTTAGGGAACTCTGATTGTTGTGTGTTTGTATCTTGTGTGCCATAGCTATCTGTGAACTATTTATGATTAATGTATATGTGATTCCTCAGTGTGGGTCTGATCAGCTCATTCCTTTGTGTTACATGTACAGATATCATGAGTAGGGCACGAGGTCGCCGTGGGGCACGGGGTGCAGGTCATTTGCCACCGGATCCGATCACTGCAGCACTGAATGCTCTGCAGGCGGAAACGGCTGCAAACAGAAATATGACAGAGAACCTGATGAAAGCAAATCAGGATATGATGCAGGCCTTTATGGCTGAGTTGAGGGCGGATAGAGGTCGTCCTAGGAGGGAAGATACACCTCCGCATACGGCTACGGTGACTCCTACCCCGACGCCATCTGTTACTCCTCAACAGGGGGAGAGTGGGGCTAGTCACCACACTGGTGAGGCTAGTCATCATACTACTACGGATCCTAGTTATGTTCCTGATCCGTCATCTGTTGCCCAATCTACTGGGGCTGCTGGGCAAGTTATTGATAATGCTGATGATGAGCGTAGGCTCATATCTTTTAGAAAACATAAGCCACCCGCATTTCTGGGGTCAAGGGACCCAAAGGAGGTCACTGCTTGGTTGAGGGGCATGGACAAGATTTTTCAGGTTATGAGATGCCAAGATCCGCAGAAATTATTGTATTCTGTCTATATGCTGGAGGGTGATGCCCAAGAGTGGTGGGACAATGTGTCTCGCCCATTTATTATTCAGGGTGAGGTCCTTACTTGGACTATGTTTGAAGGATTATTCCATGAAGAATATTTTCCCCGCGATGTTCGGGAGGCTAAGCAAGGTGAATTTGATAATCTGGTACAGGGTGTGATGACTGTTGATGCCTATGTGGCGAGATTTAATGAACTTGTCAAGTTTGCTAATTATGGAGGTACTCTACCTACTCCGGAATTCTTGTCAGCTAAATTTCAAAGAGGGCTGAATGAGAAGATTGCTAAAAGGATGTCAAATACCGCGGTGAGGAACTTTGCTGATTTGGTGACCCAGTGCAAAAGGGTCGAGACTGTTTATGGGAGGTATCCAAAATCCGATTCTACAAAAGAGCAAGATGTTAAGAGGACACCTGGTCCTTCTGGTAATACCAACAGAGGAGGTTTTAATAATAGAGGTAGGGGGTTGCATGTGAGGCAGCCTCCTGGTCAGTTCAAGAGGGGTGGAAATAATGGTGGTGGTGGTGCTTCGAACAGATATTTTACCCCACAATGTGGGAAGTGTGGGAAATACCACAGAGGTGTATGTGGTGCTGGTACGTCGAATTGTTTTAGATGTGGTCAGAGTGGCCACTTTGCTAGAAATTGTACTTCTTCTTCGGGGCAGGCTGCGAATCTGCAGGCCTTGCCGCCAGCTACTACTACTACTGCTGCTCCTATTGCTGTTGTTCCTACTGTGGGACGAGTTTATACTACTAATGCGCAGCGTACTGAAAAGGCTCCGAACTTGGTTAAAGGTATAATTTTTCTATCTAATGTTGATTTATCTGTATTGTTTGATTCGGGAGCAACACATTCATTTGTGGCGGACTATGTGGCGAAGGCTTTAGACTTAAAGGTAACACGGATGGTTCCGCCGATGCGTATTACTACTGCTACAGGAGAGGTTAGTGAATCGTCTTGGATCTGTGAGGATGTAAAGTTCACTTATTTAGGCAGGGGTTACACCATTGATTTAATTATCTTACCCCTGGCCTCTGTCAATTTGATTTTGGGGATGGATTGGTTGTCTCGGAACTGCGCAATGATTGATTGTTGCGGAAAGAGGTTGTTGCTATCTCACGAGAGGCCGTCTGTTTGTCCGTCTTTGTATTTATCTGTCAGTCAGACTGTGAAAGCCTTGAAGGCTGGAGATCTGGGTTATGTCTTGTTGGGCGGATTGGTGGGTGATAAAAAGGAAGAGATTTCTGCTATACCAGTTGTTAATGAGTTTGAGGATGTATTTCCGGATGAGATACCGGAATTCCCACCTGAGAGAGAGATTGAATTCTCGATTGATCTATTGCCTGGTGTGGGGCCGATCTCCTTGGCTCCATATCGGATGTCGCCACTTGAGTTGGCTGAGTTGAAGAAACACATTGAAGAATTATCTGCGAAGAATTTTATTAGGCCGAGTGTGTCTCCGTGGGGAGCACCGGTGATATTTGTAAAGAAAAAGGATGGTAGCATGAGATTGTGCACTGACTACCGACAGCTGAATAAAGTGACTGTTAAGAACCGGTACCCATTACCGCGTATTGATGATTTATTGGATCAGTTGAGGGGTGCCTGTGTATTTTCAAAGATTGATCTCCGGTCCGGATATCACCAGATTCGGATTAAACCGGAGGATGTACCTAAAACAGCTTTCCGATCCAGATATGGACATTTTGAGTATCAAGTGATTCCTTTCGGGCTTACTAATGCCCCGGCGGTGTTCATGGACTATATGAACCGCATTTTTAAACCGTATTTGGACCAGTTCGTGATTGTATTTATTGATGACATCTTAATCTATTCTAAGAGTAAAGAGGAGCACATGGACTATTTGAGGACTGTGTTGCAGGTGTTGAAAGACAAGAAACTGTATGCTAAACCGTCTAAGTGTGAATTCTGGTTGTCTGAGGTGCAATTTTTGGGTCATGTTATTTCTGCAAGTGGTGTTGCAGTGGATCCAAGCAAGATTGAAGCGGTAAGTGACTGGGAACGACCTAAAACTGTGACTGAGATCAGAAGTTTTCTGGGGCTTGCTGGCTATTATCGCCGGTTTATACAGGGATTTTCTGCAATGGTTCTACCGTTGACTCGATTGACACGAAAAGATACTCCTTTTGTGTGGACCCAGGAATGTGAGGATTGTTTTCTGCTACTAAAAGAGAAATTGACTACTGCTCCGGTGTTAACTTTACCTGATCCGGAGGGTGAGTTTGTATTATATTGTGACGCTTCTAAGAAAGGTTTAGGGAGCGTGCTGATGCAGGAAGGAAAAGTTATTGCATATGCGTCTAGGCAGTTGAGGCCACATGAAGAAAATTATCCGACGCATGACTTAGAATTGGCTGCTATTGTTTTTGCCTTGAAAATTTGGAGGCATTTTCTGTATGGGATGAAATTTGCTGTGTTCAGCGACCATAAAAGCTTGAAATATTTATTTGATCAGAAAGAGCTGAATATGAGGCAGCGTAGATGGGTTGAATTCCTGAAAGATTATGATTTTGAGTTGAAATACCACCCGGGAAAGGCTAATGTTGTGGCAGATGCATTGAGTAGGAAGTCTGTTAACTTATCTCATATGATGATGTGGGACAATGAAGTGATTGAGCAATTCCGTGATATGAAAATAACGGATTTCTTTGCAGGAAGAATGTGTGATATGGAGTTGACTCGGATTGAGAACGAGCTGCACGAGAAAATTAAAGAGACTCAGATTCGTAATGAAAGTATAAAGTACCTGAAAGGCCAGAGTGGCATATCTGTTAATGAACAGGGACTATTGTTATATCAGGGCAGGATTGTTGTGCCCAAGGAACTTGCAGAGGAAGTTATGACTGAGGCCCACAAGGGTCAATATTCTATCCACCCAGGTGCCACAAAGATGTACCAAGATTTGAAAGTTAAGTTCTGGTGGCCTGGTATGAAAAGAGATGTTGCCGAGTACGTATCTAAGTGCTTGGTGTGCCAGGAAGTGAAAATAGAGCATCAGAAACCTGCTGGATTACTTCAGCCGCTGGATATACCTGAATGGAAATGGGAGAGTATTTCAATGGATTTTGTTGTGGGACTGCCGAGAACTCAAGCTGGTTATGATTCAATTTGGGTTATTGTGGACCGACTTACGAAGTCGGCACATTTTCTACCAGTACGAGTAGACTACACCACAGAGAAGTTGGCTACATTGTATGTAAAGGAGATTGTTAGACTCCATGGGATACCGATTAGCATTGTTAGTGATCGGGACCCGAAGTTTACTTCACGATTTTGGGGAGCTCTGCAGCAGGCTTTTGGCACTCAGCTCCGGCTGAGCACTGCTTATCACCCGCAGACTGATGGTCAGACTGAGAGGACCATACAGACACTTGAGGATATGCTGAGAGCATGCACACTGGAACAGGGTAACGCTTGGGATAAGTACTTACCACTGGTGGAGTTTTCTTATAATAACAGTTTTCATTCCAGTCTGGGTATGGCACCATACGAGGTTTTATATGGCAGGAGGTGTCGTACGCCCACTTGTTGGACTGAGGTAGGCGATAAAGAAAGATTTGGTCCGGATTTTGTGCAGGAAACGACAGTGCAGATTGAAATGATCAGAGAAAAATTGAAACAGGCACAGAATCGGCAGAAGAGCTATTATGACAATAAGCATAGACCGCTGGAATTTGAGGAAGGTGACAATGTATTTGTACGTTTGTCGCCGGTCACAGGTGTTGGCCGTGCGTTGGGTGTGAGGAAGCTGAGTCCACGATTCATTGGGCCATATCAGATTATGAAAAGAGTAGGACTGGTGGCCTATCAGCTTGCCTTACCCCCACAGTTGTCTAATTTACATGACGTGTTTCATGTGTCGCAGTTGCGACGTTATGTTCCGGATGAATCACATGTGGTGATACCGGATAATATTGAAATCAGGGAGAACTTGAAGACTCCCATCGGTCCTATTGCAGTATTGGACCGCAGTGAAAAGAGACTAAGAAGTAAAGTGATTCCCATGCTGAAGATTCAGTGGGAAGGCCGCACACCTGAGGAGGCTACTTGGGAGCGGGAGGACGAGATTCTCCGGCTGTATCCTGAGTTAGTGAGCAGGTATGATTTAATTTTGCGGACAAAATTTCAAAAAGGTGGGGTGAATATAACACCTCAAATATTTAAATGTGTATTTTAATGATAAATTGTGAAATGAAAGTTGATGGATTAGTGAAAATCCAAGTATTATGGCCAAAAGGGGCAAAAAGGTAATTTGCCAACCGTGTGTTAGGAGGCTTAAATATTGAGTTAGAGATTTCAAATGACAAAAGTAAGGTTGGAAATGGAATCAGGGCGAAAAATTGAGTAAATAGGCAAATTTGAGAAAAAATCGATGAATAGTGATTTTTAAGTGTTAAAATAATGAGTGTGAGTGTACCGATAGGTGTGAAATTTTTATCATTATTTTGGAGAAAGAAAAATATGTTATGGACTGGAAAAATACGTAGATTAAGGAATTATGATTGGAATTTTTATCGGAGGTAAAGTTAGATCGCGTGTGGGACCCGTGTGACCGAAGTCACTTGGGCCACCTCCCTTTTCTTCTTCTTTTCCTTCTTCTTTCCTCTCATTCCCGTGCGCACCTACAGAGGGAAAAAGAGACCCAAAAACCTCCATTCTCCATTTTCTTCCCATTTCTTCGTTTCTCCACCGAATCGCTTGGTTTTGGTGTTGAAATCTATCGTAAACAACCTTCCAAAGCCATTGGTAGTACCTAGAAGCCTTGAATCCACCTCTTTGGCCACGTTTTTGACAAACTCAGATTCGACCCATTAGTGTTCTTGGAGATTTCTTGGAGTTTTTAAGCTTCAAATGGTTTAGTGAAGCCTTGGTGGTGATCATACTACCCATTGTAAGTATATTTGTGGTCTTTTTATAGTTGATTCCATAGATCTATGAATATGTGTTCAAACCTTTGATTTTAGATGTGTGATGATAGAGAGCCCAAATGCAAAAATGCTATTAGATGAAAAGGCCTTAGAATCATGTTTGTAAGCTAGAAATGCTATGTTAATTTTTGGTGAAAAATATGGATTTGTAACTTAGGCAAAATTTGAGGAATTTTGATGAAAAATGAGTTTTTGAGTAAATTGGATTTAATGATTGTTGTAGGGTGCCTCACACGGTTGGATTTGAGAAAAGTTGATTTGGAGCATACGTTTGGAACGGTGTTGCTCGTGTTAAGGTAAACTCTTGGAACTTGGGTTTAATCCCTAGTGAGCTCCACCACACCTAGAGGAAGGTTGTGGTTGGATTATGTAGTGATGACATGATGTGTTTGTATGCTTGTATGCATATTGCTTGTATTGTGTGAAAATTGTGTGTGGTCGCTGATCAGTTGACAAGTGGAGTTTGGTCATCCGCTGGATTCATCCTTGTGAGAATGCCAGTCGGGTATTGCCGTGGAGTCGACTCTGGGAGCGGCGCCAGGATGATCCAAACGTGGGACGTCCGCCGGATAGGGCTCATGAGGAGTTCCGGTTGGGTATTGCCATGGAGTCTTCTCAACCATGGGAGAGGCGCCAGGACTGTCCAGGGAGTTATATGATGGAGTCCTTGAACATGAATCCATGAGTGGATGTTCTTGGGTGTCTCCAGGAGGATGGTGATATTGTTTTACTTGCATGCCATATTATGTCATTTTGATACATTTTAGTGAGCCATGGAGTGGAGAGAGCCTCTAGCTCCATTGGTTTACTGAGATATATCCGTATATCTCACCCCGTGTTTGGGGGACCACATTTCAGGTCACTATGAGCCGGGAGGAGCTTCGGGCAAGAAGCCCGTGTAGTGGACGTTGGATGGGCATGCGGTGCATATGGATTGCATGGCTTTTTGGAGGAGTTTATGGAGTGCACATAGCATACCATTAGTATTTTGAGACTTAGGTCATGAACATATTGCATGATGTCATTTTCCATGCTTTTGTTAGTGTTCATGGTCATATGCTAAGTCTTGATATGTTTATTTATTCATGGCTTGGATAACTGTATATTTTGAGTGAGCATGGGACTTGTCCATTGCCACATTCATAGCCTTGAAGTCTTGATGTGTAATGATGTAAAAATGGTCCATATGTACATGTAAATGGCCATTATTTGAGAATGATGTAATTGATGTTAAACTTAAGGAAAATGCATGATGGAAGGGCCTAGAGCCAACATTAGGACATGATTATGTGTTATGTGGAGTACCAAGGGGTTAGGGATGGATTACACACCCTTTTTGGGGCTCAAAACAGCTGTAATCTGTCATTTTGCTGCATAGTAATCGATTACCCAAGCATGGTAATCGATTACCATGCAACAGGG
Source organism: Gastrolobium villosum (assembly GCA_032173675.1). NCBI lineage: Eukaryota > Viridiplantae > Streptophyta > Magnoliopsida > Fabales > Fabaceae > Gastrolobium > Gastrolobium villosum. The sequence continues at coordinate 8,874 of JAVKPL010001889.1, read as the reverse complement.
GACGAAAAATTAGCTACTGTCTGCACTGGTAATCGATTACTGGCCTTTGGTAATCGATTACCATGTGTGGTAATCGATTACCAAGAGTTGGTAATCGATTACCAGAACAGAGGATTCAGAAAATTGGCTACTGCCTCATTTTTGACAGGTGGTAATCGATTACCACCCTCTGGTAATCGATTACCACAGTGTAATTTTCGAAAATTCAGTTTTTTCTAGACTAAAAGAAAGGGGCTTAACTTGACGGGTAGAACTCCAAATGATATGTGGTTTGAAACCACGCGTAGACAACGTAAAGGACTACAACTTGGTAAAAGATGAGAGTAAGATGGTGAGTTTAAATGAAATGAATAAAGAGAATGGTTTATGATGTTATAAAGTGTATGATTCCGCAAATGGCATTTACAATTATAGTGTGGTTTTAATTGATTACGGAAAATGTATTTATGAAAAAGAAAAGGAATATGTTAAAAGAAAAATTTTCCCGTAATTTAATTAATCTAATCACTGTGATTGTAACTGCGCTTAATATCATAATCAATGTTAACAATACCGGTGTACAACGGGCTGTTACAAACCAGGCGGAAGCTGGTGGGCATGTAACATCCCGGGCGCTGACGAGGGCGGGGAGTGATCGCCGGTGCGCAAGGGCACGGACAAGGAGCGGCTCCTGGCAGGCTTCCAGCGACGGGGGTACATGAATGAATCGAATAACACCGGAAAGAGAGGGATTCCAGAGACTGTGCTGGTATGGGACAGTACAGTTGAGAATGGCTTATAAGAATTAATTGGTACTATCTATACTAACAAGATGCATCTACTTTTCGGTAGCCCGGATCGGAAGAACTCCACAGTTAAGCGTGCTTGACTTGGAGCAATTCTGGGATGGGTGACCTCCTGGGAAGTTTTCCCGGGAAGTGTGCGAGTGAGGACAAAGCACGCTGAAAAGTCTCGTGTTAGTGTGTGGGGGCAGTCGTTAATCCTTGCAAGTTGCCAGGCGTTACAGAGAACAAGCAATTATGTATATTGAATCTCCATGAAATCATCCTCAATCACCGTGAAATCATCATCAATCACCGTGAAATCATCATCAATCTCCATCAAATCATCATCAATCTCCATGAAATCATCCCCGATCTCCATGAAACCATCCTCAATCTCCATGAAGTCATCCTCAATCTCCATGAAATCATCCTCAATCGCCATTGATTCCTCAGTCTTTGACCCGGAACAACGCTGATCACCGTAGCTAGGAACTCTGGCGCCGTAAGGGCTAGTGAAATTGATGCTTCTCTGGGTTCCCTACTTCAAGAAAGGGGAAGGGAACGTGAAATTGTGAAGAGGTTTTGTGTAGCAGATGCTACAGAAGAAGAAGATTGCAGAAAGGATAAGAGGAGGAGAAGAGGGAATTGAGAGAGAAAGAGTCACGAGAGAGAAGAGAATTTCCAATAATTTTTTGATATTATTTCTTAACACCACACACCTACTTATAACCATGAAGGATGGACGTTACAAAAGAAAACACTATTACAATTACTGTTACAAAAGAAAACATTATTACAATTAACGTTACAATTACCGTTACACAACGGTTCCATTCCATCACCGTTACATTACCGTTATATTATATTTCGTCCGTTATATTACCGTTATAAAAGGATATAAGTTATGTCATTTAAAATGATTAATATTTTTCCTATTTTATGATAACATCAGAGTTTGTTAAACTAGGGATCTGTGCTTGCAATTAAAGGCTATGATTACATTAGTCACGAGCCACAATCGCAGTTTAGGCACCTATGTTCCAATGTACATGAAACAAACTCCAGCTTGGCGGGGAAACATTCTTCTGTCCAAAAAAGTAAAAAAAAAGGGTATCTTTTTTTTTTGGTAAATAAAAAAAATGGTATCCTACTTAGGACTCACGAACCAAATATATTGAATCAGTCCATTAAATTTCTTGATTTATTCAAAATGAGTTTTAAAATTATCAACTTAAAAATAACAGAAGCCAATTTGGATCACCGCATTTTACTTGCGAGGTAAATTGACTAACCCATTAAGTAAATGCACGGTCTGCTGTCTACCAAAATAAAAAACAAAAAATGCACGGTCTGTTTACGTATTCATTTACTGAGTTTTTTTTACATGAATGAAATATTTTTATTTCTCTTTGACTATATTTCTCTTTAACTATTTAATAAATTTTATATCTTACATACATAAAAATTTGTGGAGTCAATACTTTTTCTTTTTCTCTCACCCACACCATTTTATATATGTAGGAGATAAATTTATATCCTACTATAATATAACAAACAATAAACTCTTATATGAAACCAGCTTATGCTTAGGTGTTGTTTTATGAAACCACCCTCAACATTTAATTCAAACAATTAATCCCCTTATACATTAATCTTTTAACAATTTAACATAGTTAGTAAATTTAGGACAAAACTACCCCTTTCTTTGTAACTCCCATAGGGGGTGTTTGTTTTAGGAGTTTGTTGAAGTTTTCTGGGGAAGTGATTCTTGCGTTTTCATTACTCCACGTTTGGTTCACAGTTTTCATAAATTTTACCCATCTTTCCTTGTTGCCTATCTATCGATAATTGCAAGTGATTTGTCTGAAAAGTACTGTTGAGGATTGCTTCCTGAAAGGTGGTATTTGTCCTAGAATCTGGAGAAGTTCAAAAAGTGGTATAATCGGTGACTATATTACCCCTCGAGCTTCTTCTAATGCTTGGCCTTGGCATGAACCTCTGATCTATTTTCCTTGTTTTTGATCATCGAAGGAAGCAACTCCTCCTTGTTCTTTTTCTTCATTATTGCTTTCTTCATCGAACCTTCTTCGACATCGTCGCTTCCTGAACCCTCGCTCTTCTTTCTCGTTCCCCCATTATTGGTAACCGTAACAACCACTTGAAGTTTACGGTTTTCGAAGCTGAAGAAAGAAAACAGAGAAGAGTGAAGATTTTTTCTGATTACGGTTTTGAAAGAGGGGTCACTGGGTCTGTTTCCCTGTTCGTTCCCTATGGCTTTCCCTATGCACCATGCAATTGTGAATTAATAATTAATTAAAAGATAACGTTCGATATTATAAGTTTTAATGAAATTTTAATATTATATTGTGTTTTGTATAATATCATATTAGATGATATTATTCTGTATTTGATAACATTAAAACCAAGGGTTTTATTAATGTTATGTTACATAATTGAACTTTTGTTTCCAACACTCACAACAAAAAGGGAGAGAGAAAGTGGAATGATGAAAGAGAAAGAAAAATATGTGGACCCCACCTCTTTAATGTGTGTGTAGGAAAATGAAGTTGTGTTATGTTACATGATAAACATAAAACCCTAAAACCAATCTCATAAAGGGTTATTTCTAAAAGGGTTATTTTGTAATTTTAATAAATTTTCCCATCAATATTTTATTTTCAACCAAACACACATTCAGGAATTTCACTCAATTTTCCCAGTATTATTTTGGCCTACCAAACAACTTTTTTTTACATTTTCTTACCAAACTCACTTTCCAACCATTTTCCTATCAATTACATTTTCCTAGTATTCAAAAAATTTCTCCTCAACCAAACGCCCCCTTAGTTTTCAATAATAATAATTGGTGATGAATTATTGCATTCAAGTGTATTATTTTATGTTTCTTTCAATTATCTTTTAATGATCACGTTTAGAGTCCCTTCGAACATATAATGCAAAAATCATGTGAAGTTGTTGAATCTAAAAACAAAACTTCAAGAAACTCGCATGGAGAAGTTTGTGAATAATTGTTGTGTTAATAATATTTTATGATTACTTTTATCATTTGCATGATAAAACTTTTCCCGTAAATAGATGCTAAGAGAACCATTGGTCATTGCTTCAAAATTTAGAGAAATCAATGAGTGAAGGATCTTGAGAAATGTTAGAGAAAACTCTGTTAAAGGAGAATGGGAGAAAAAAAAATTGAGAGAGAAGAAGCATGATAATATAAGAAATTATGAAAATGAATGCTACGGATGATGATAACTTCTTTCTTTCTTTTTTTCAAAATATAAATCTCATAACAATGTTATTTTGATATAGGAATAGAATATTTTTACTAACAAATAATGTTACTATCAATGTTACTATCATATATTAACTATTAATTTCCGTCCATCAACGGTTATTATTTATTGTGAATTAATAATTAATTAATGATTTTGATTTGTGGAAATAATAACCGTTGATTGACGAAAATCAACCGTTATCATTTATTATGAATTAATAATTAATTAATGAGTTTGATTTGTTAAAATAATAACCGTCGTAATTTACTTTCTGCAATTTATATTGTTGCATATTATAATTATATATTTATGCATGGATATATATATATATATATATATATATATATGCTATAAATGTGATAAATATCATATATGTATATACTTAAATGTTTATTTATATTTTTGCACATTCATTATATTGATATGTTGTGTCTTTAATTTATATTTAAATTATCATGGTAAATTTCATACGATAGAAATTTGTATAACTTATATTTTCAAGATTTACTATAATGATATGATTGTTCATACTTTTATTGTGATGTCAAATTTAAGTAATGGTATATTATGAATTATGATTTCTTTTAGAAAAATTGTGTGACCTCTTTTGGAGGCATTCACATATTTATATCCGTTACAAAGGTAAAACCTTGAGAGAAAAAAATTGATTTCAAGTTTCATGGAAAAGTTTATATTACATTTTTGGAAAACTTTCAAAAAAAAAAAAAAATAAAAGTTCTGTAAATTTTATTTTCCTACAACATAACTCTTATAAAACCCAAAGTTTATATTACATTTTTGGAATCACTTACCCCTCTGAAATTTGAATCATTTACTCCTAGCTTAAATTTTTTTTATCACTTACCCCTTTAACTTAACGGGTAAGTTATAAAGAAACTTTTTTTTTTGGTTACAGAAAGGGGCAATGCCCCCACAAAACAAAAGAACAGCAAACAAGAAGGAATGAAAAAAACAGAACAAGAAATAGCAGAAAACAAAACATCAAACACTAGCAGAAAGCCAGGAACAAGCATCATCCTGTATTTCTCCTAGCAGCCACCTTATTCAGACCCGGATCCAAAAGATATAAATGATTTAAAATTTTGAGAATGGGATAAATGTTTTAGAAGAAACTTATATGAACTTTTTTGAAGTTTTCTCTATATTTTTTTTGGGTTTATGAGTATAATGTTACATGACTCAAGAAAACTTTCCTACACACCACACAACTAATATATGGGGTCCACATGTTTTTTTTCTCTTTCATTATTTCACTTTCTCTCTCTTCTTTATTGTGAGTGTAGGAAAATTTTCTTAAATCATGCAACATTATACTCATTGAACCCTATTTTTTTAAGAGTTATATGTTAGAAAAAAAATATATCATTAAAAATACCTTTACCCAACACTTTTAAGGTTTTATGTTGAATTGGTTCTTTATATGATATCAGAGTTTAAATGACTATAAGATCATGAGTTCGATCCTCACCTCCCCTCACTTGTGGAATTAAATAAGCATAATTTAAAACAAAAATAAAATAAAATTAGGCGTATGCAACATCCACGTTTCAAGCCCAAAGAATTTTTACATAAAAGGTGTGTTAGAGAATACTAATACTATAAATCATTAAAAAGGTATTCATCCAACATTTAAAATTTTGTGATGAATTGGTTCTTTATTATAAACCGCTGAAAACTGTACAAATGTGAAGTAAATAGTGTATAAGTGTTTGTAGCATTATTTATATATTTATGAAGAGGAAGAATCGTTTACAATTTTTTTTACAAATTACACTAAGAATGACACTCTTGATTAATGTATGACCGGTAAAATTTATAAACAAACAATTTGTAAATATAACATTCCCATCTTTATATGCAAAACTTTTAATTTTTTTTTCCCTACTGAAAGATTCGAATTCTGCAATCTTCTAACTTACAAGAGATAACGAGAAACGATATGAGACGAAATACAAGTTCCAAGAGAGAAAAGGAATGAAAACACACGTAAGCTCATCTAGGTATTGTGCTCTATAACAACAAGGTGATTGCGGTAAAGATCTTGATTAATCTTCTACTAATAAAAGGAACTCCATGGGGCTTTATAGCTGGTGAGGTTTGATGTCACCAAAAAAATCCGCTTGATAATGATTTCTCTACTTATGGGAGTGGAAGTGAGGGTAAAGTCCCAAGACATGCTCAGGCATGAAATCATGTCTTGTCAAGAGCCCGACAATTGGAGGTCTCTGTACAATAATAAGTAAATAGAAAAGTTACTCTAAGGCATTATTGAAAAATAACAATTAATGAGAAAAGCTAGTATAACAGACACGATCGAATAGCATCCATCATGTTCAGCTCACTACACACACAAGATACATACATACATAGATACAGAGAGGGAGAGAAAGTCTTACTCCCGGTGTCTTTGGCACCACCAACAAGTGCCTGAGGCCAACCTCCCGGAAAAGAAGAGCAGCTTTAGCTAGAGACATTGTTTCCACAACTGTATATGGTGACGTATTAGTAATTGGATGGATATCAACATACATTTCCATCTCGTTCTCAGAAATGTCTATATCCTCGAGCTTGATCCCCTTGCCTGAACCTGGCTTTGCAAAATCATGTGCCTTGAAGTTTCTCATAATGGAGGATCCAGTCATCCCTCTCTCCTTTGTAAATGTCCTGTGTTTAAGGAGTACAAGCAGATGAGACCTCAAAACCAACCCACACAATTCAGGAGCATCTGAGAAAGGAGGCTCATCAATTACAGGAAACCCATTATGTCCCGTGACCTTTAAAGCATGGACAATATTCCCCACTTTTTCAACCCCAGCAAATGTAACCAATGGACCAGAAACAACATCACTTGCAATTAATTGCCTCATGTATGGTTCTGCATGTGCTTCCATATAAGGTAGCCCCTTCATTTGCACAATCTGATCGTAAACTCCTTTGTTAAAACAATCAGCCACAGACTTGGAAATAAGGAGAACCAACATCACCAGTGGAAGCATCAGCAGGTTATTTGTGAGTTCAAGAAGTATGACACAAAGAGAAACGGTCATTCTCATGGTGCCACCAAGGAAGGATGCAGCCCCAAGGAGGGCAAACAAACCCACATCAAGAACAGTGAATGGAGTCAAGAGACTTCCTACGAGACGCCCATACGAAGCTCCAGCAAGTATAACAGGAATAAAGAGCCCAGAGGGAATGGCAATGCCATAAGTGATGATTCCAAGAAAGTATATGGCCACAAAGAAAATCATAAGACTAGAGAGCAGAAATCTTTTGTCAGAGCCAGCAATAAATAAGTTACGAATAGCATCATCATTAGTAGTAAAAAAGAGAGAGGCAAGGTCGTTGTAGTGGTTAGGTGGGCACTGAAAATTCTTGTAGTGTCCGGTTGGGCACTGATCCCTCAAATGAGGAGGACAAGGGATGCACTTTGATAGCCATGGAAGGCCAAATGAACAGCAAGAGGTCAAAAAGGAGATAATCATGACAAGTAGAACTTTGAATATAGGGCCTTTCCTGCAATATATAATCATTTGTCAGCAACAATACAGAAATAATTTAAGAGTTCAGCACGATAATAGAAGAAGACAAGACAATCGGCACAATAGTCAAGTAAAATATCACAAAAAAATATATTTAAGTTTGAATCTATACAAGTTTATCACAAAAAAATATATTTTCAAACATCAAGTATATGATATGTATTCTTAAATATTTTAAAATAAAATATTTTAATATATACTTATTTTCTTACTAATTTTTTCTGTTACTATTAACTAAAATATAACTTCGCTTTTGTATGAATTTAAATATATAAAAAAATAAATTTTCAGATAAATAGTTTTTTGTTTTATTATTAAAATTATATTCAATGTCATCAAGATCAACATTAACAGCACTTTTAACCCAAAGTAATTGGAGTGGGTGGTAAATGAACCCAATGATAAATGAAAGGAGATTAAAAAATAAAATACAAATAAATAAAAAATTGGGGAAGGAGAAAATAAGATAAAAGACAAGAAGGGGTTGAAGAGGAAAAGAACTAAAAAGAGACCATCTGGAACATAGGAATAACAACGAGTTTAACCTTCTTCCACCCTGCTTATAGCTTTTCTCCATTCCGTCCTAAGACACATCATTTGTTAATCTATATCCCACTCCATTAAGTCTTGTTTAACTACCTTTCTCCAGTTAAGTTTCGGTCTACCACTACCTTTCTTTGTGTTGAGCTCTTAGTAACAAACTTTTATTTTTACATGAGCATCCAGGGGTCGTCTCATTACGCGCCCAAACCAACTCGTTTTTTTTAAATTGAAAAAGAAAACAATACAATTGAAACTTGATTTGTAGAAAAATATAAGAAAAGTATTGTAGCCAGGGTTCATTCACCAAATGATCCCCGCTTTTTACTCCGGATTGATTTATAAAAATCATTTATATAATCACTCAGATAAATTATCATCTAAAAGATTTAATAGTTAACCCTGAATTCCTTGCAGGGTTAACCCTGTTAATCCCGTAGAAACCCCAATTCTTGCAATGTTTCTCATAGGATGTACAAGCAATGGGCGTGATAATTTAAGCATCTGCAATCGTATACACGTCTATTCCTAGCACGCGTGCGTCTATACCACTTTCGAGATCAAAACCCCAATATTCCTATCTAGGATTTTGATCCTAAGAAAATACCCCAACTATCAGATTGATCAATTCTAATAAAGGGAATATAAAATTCGCACAGAGTAAAGATAAAGATAATTATATAAATTAAAAATCACAAATCAATCCTTCATGTCAAG